>JARHVA010004554.1:0-35000 GCA_037957365.1 Torreya grandis
TAAATCATTTTTATGAACTTTTGATTTTAACATTTAGTCTAAATTTAATATTTCAAATATTTATGTTGTAATTATATTGTAATAATTTTTTATTACATCAAGAGGTATTCTACAATGGAATTTGGGGCTTGGTGGTAGATTGTAACATAGTTTTTGTGCCCCAACACACCCCATTTTGAAATTTTCAAATAGGAACCCACTGCCCTTATAAAATTTTCTTCAAGACATAGTCTATTGAGAAGATAACCTTATAGTCTAAATATTAACATATTTCATAAATTCTAAGGTTAAATTATTGTTTTTAGTACTATGTTGTTTTATTAAAACTTAGACTTGACACATTGTTATATTATTTAAGAAAACATTGAGTGACTAACGAGACATCATATTATTCTTTAGTCCATGCATGTGTGGATTTGGTCCTATGAAAGCTATTATGTGATCGAAAAATTTCCATTTCATCTCCAGGATGTCTTTGAGCTCATCTAATATTACCACATGTCATTATATCTTGCATCTATGGCCTTTGACAAGTCACCAAGTCTTCATTCTTTCAGTTTATGACAAATGTTTGTATCCTCTTCTTTAATACATATCCAATACTTTAGCAAATTATAAAATATTTTAGACCTTTGAGTCGCTGATATTGTTCCAAGTGTCACCATCCTAATAACTTGTAGCCCAAATGGAAATCACACATCACAAAGTCATCTAAAAAAGTAGATAAACCAGAACCATTCACATGGCATCATCTTGAGAACCTACAATCTAACATAGAGAGGTACAGAGTCAAATTTTGATGATACTCTAGAGTATCAAAATTATTCCACATGTCATAATCCCATTAATTTAGAATCTTTAAAATGTATAAAAAAGAATTTTACACTCTAGGCATGCAAGTCTCAAATATCTTACCATGTGTCATCACTTTAGGAACTCATGGCCAAAGAAGCAAGTACATAAGAATAGAACTCTACACCCAATAGACAAGTGACATGTAGCCACATGTCCTTGACCAAGCAAAGTAATTTTAAAACATGAAACTAAAGATCCAAAAGAATGAAAATGAGACATATTTCAAACTAAGATGACAAGGCACTTAAAATTAGTGACAATACATCATGTGCAAATATAATACACTAAAGCTAACAATGAAAAATCAAAATTCAAATAAGAAAAGAGTAGAAGGGGAATAAAGTGAAATTCACTTTTTGTAATTAATTCACATGAATTGAAAACTCAATGTATTTGATTTTTAAATTGAATAAATCTAACTGATATATTCAATTTATAGAACATGATTTGATTCCATTTCTCTCTTATTATTCTATGCAAACTATGAGTTCAATCTCCCTAATGATTAAGAGACTTCAAGTTTTTTAGAGAACTCAGAGTATTTTCATAGTTTTAATGGCTTTGTCATCTCACACTCCACCTTCTGTTTATTCGATTGCAACCATGATGAAATGCATAGATACATTATTTGATTCATTAGAATTACAACACAAATTCAAACACTATTCAACCATATGGGAATAAGTGTATGCTATAAAGCCATATGGAGTAGGGGATCAATTGTATATATTCACATAACAATATAAAAAAGACATTTTGGCTATCAAGGGAGTAGTCCTACATAATGTTGTAGTAAAACCTGCAGCAATTCCCTACATTGACTTGCTTCATAATCTATTTTTAAATGGAAAAATTTATAGGAAGGTATTGCACTTTAGGCTTAATAACACTTTTTGGCTTACATTGGTGGAAATGCCTTTAATAAATATTATAGGCTCCCTATTCTAAAGATTATCAGAGTTGTTGCTAGAATTCAGATAATGTGAGTGCAATGGAGACGTGATCACACAAGTTGAAGCAAGTGCACACCACATAGATGCTAAATCAATTTGAAAATAACACAAGAAGATAAATTACACAAGACAAAATGGAAAAAACCAAAATCTGATTAACATGAGATGGCCAAAGTGAGGACTATAAATAGGAGAGTACGTAAGTAACTCCTCCACAAAAGGTGGACAAGGCACCCCAAGAATAGACTGTAACTCCTCCATGAAAGGTGGTGACAAGATGATAAGAATAGAGAAGTAACTCCCATCAAGAGAGTTACTTATGACATTCTTATGACACCTATGACACATTTATGACACACACCTCCACATAAGCTATCATATCCCACCAATGTAGGAAAACTCCATGTATGCACAAGAAATACAATTTACCTAATTAATAAATAGGGAAAAATAAAAACCTACACTAATACCCCCCATAAGTGTAGCTTAGGTGGGCAGTGTGGAAATATAAAATGGGTCCCGACAACTAGGCCTAATGAGGTACCCATGTACAAATGCAATCTCCCATAAGATAGAGAAAAGGAGAAAACATGTAGGAAAAAAAGTCCACCAAAAGAGAGACATAAAAGAGAAGAAGAGGCTAGAAGGCCCCCCTGAAGATGATGCTGCTGTAAATGTAGACTACACCCCAAGAAGAGCTCATAGATGAATGAACTTGCTCTCAATGAAAGGTTTGGTGAAGATGGCTGCAACCTGCTCCAAAGACTAGCAAAATATCAAGTCAATGACCTGACTATGAATGAGCTCCCAAATGAAATGCATGTGAATCTCTATGTGCTTGGTCTGCTGGTGATAAACTAGATTCCTAAAAAATTGAATGGTACTCTGGATGTCATAATAAATGATGGTGGGCTGCCTGATAGGAATGTCAAACTCAGAAAGTATCCCTTAAAGCCAAATAGCCTTAGTAGCTGCATTAACAGCTCCCCTATACTCTGCCTCTATGAATGATATAGTAATAGCATTCTTCTTCTTGCTAGACCAACTGATAGGACCAGAACCTAGAGAGAAACTGTAACTAAAAGTGGACTTGCGAGTTTGTGAATTGCCAACCCAATCTGAATCTGTATATCCAACTAAGTCAACCTCTATGCCAAATCTATAATGATCCCATATCTATGTGAACCTTGTATGTAATGCAAGATCCTCTTAGCTGCTTTTTGATGTAGCTCATGAGGTACCTGCATGAATCTAGAGACAAGTCCCACTGTATATGATATCTCAGGCCTGGTGTGAGTCAAGTAGATGAGACTACCAACAAGTTGTTGATACCTAGTGGCATCAACCAATGGTGAAGAACAATCAACCTCAAGCTTGACTCTTGATAGAAAGGGAGTCAGAGATGGCTTGCAATCATCCATGTGAAATAGAGCCAATAAGTCAAGAGCATACTTAGGTTGTGTAAGAGAAATCCCTAAATCTGACTTTGAGATCTTGATGCCAAGGAAGTAGTGCAACAAACCCAAGTCTGTCATGTCAAATCTATCCTAGAGAGATTCCTTCACCACTGTAATAGCTGATGAAGAGCTCCTGGTGATCAAAAGGTCATCAACATATAGAACCAAAATTAGGAGAGAATCATCTTGTCACAAGAAGTAGACATTGGGATCAAAATGGCACCTAGTGAAACCCGCTGTGAGAAGGAAGGAATCCATCTTGGCATACCAAGCCCGAGGGGCCTGTTTGAGGCCATAGATAGATTTCCTAAGTTTTCATACTAAGGAAGAATCCTTAACAAATCTTGGTGGCTGCTCCATGTAGATCTCCTCTAGTTTTTCATGAAAAAAGGCACTCTTCACATCCATCTAATGCACATCCCAACCATGTGTTGTGGTAATAGCCAAGGTGAGTCAGATAGAAGTCATATTTGCAATGGGTACAAAGGTCTCTGAGTAGTCAATGCCTGCCACTTGTGAAAAACCCTTAATAACCAATCGCACCTTGTACTTATCAATTGACCCATCTGATGCAAACTTGGTCCGATATATCCACCTACATCAAACCATCTTTCTTCCCTTAGGAAGTGAAGTCAAGTCCCAAGTGTGATTTTTGATTAAGGAAGAAATATTCTTCCTCCATAGCATTATCCCACTCAGGCACCCCTGATGCCTCTTAAAAAGTCTATGGATCCAAAACTATAGCAAAGAAGGCATGTTGATCTCTCTTAAAATCCTCCAGTATGTCTATCATCTATGGGATCTCTTGCTCAAGTGCCAGCACTTTCAAGTGTCTGTCTAGCCCAAAGTGGCTCAAAAGTGGGTGAATCGGGTGATAACTCCTCATCCTCTGATTGACTATAGTTGGATGACTCTGTATCACTATCCTCACTATCTGAACTTGAAGAAGAAGAAGAAGATGTCTCTGGCTCAAGAACCTATTGTGGTTGATCTAAATCTGATGAGGAATCATCATGAATAAGTAGATCTGATGAGGGAGAAGTGTCAAGTGTTGAGTCTCTAAGACTCTCCTAAAAATGGACACTTCTCTCGATGAACAACTCATGAGTGACTAGATCTAAAAGGCAATATCCCTTAATACCATCTGGATATCCTACAAAGATGTAAGGCTTGGACTGACATTTCATAGCTTTGCATTTCTTCTTTAGAATGCAAGCCATGGCTGGGGATTTGAAAACCCTAAGGTGCTCAACATCAGGTTTCCTTTTATGCCAAGCTTCAAAGGGTGTTATCCCTTTCAAAGCTTTGTGAGGAACCTTGTTTTGAATGTAACAAGCACAATTGATGGCTGCAGCCCAGTACTATGGTGCTAAGGATTTGGAGTGAATCATACAGCTACCCATCTCTTTCAAGAACCTATTCTTGCATTCTGCAACCCCATTCTGTGAAGGACTGTAAGTGATTGTGTGTTACAAATCAATCCCCTCTGTGGTGCAAAACTACTCAAACCTGATGCTGACATACTCCCCTCCATTATCATTTCAAAGAATCTTGATGGATTTCTCACTCTATTTCTCAAGAAGAGCCTTGAAGTCTAGAAAATTTTCAAACACTTCAAACTTTTGTTTGAGAAAATATATCCAAGTGCACCTAGAGAAATCATCAATAAAGTGAGGATGTACTTGGCCCTTGTGAAAGATGGTTTTAGAAAGGGTCCCGATACATCACTGTGGACTAACTCCAAAGGTTATGAATCCCTCCAAGCTTTACCTTTGTCAAATTTTTCTTCAAGATGCTTCCCAAGGGAACACCTCTCGCAAAGTCCTTTTGAGAATTGGACACGAGGCAAGCTAATGACCATGTCTTTTTTGCAAATTTGCTCAAGGTAACGATAGTTAAGGTGGCCAAATTGTTCATGCCATAATTTGCTAACTCCATCTGAATGAGCCAGCAATGTTGTTGGAGAAGAATCTAATGCAAAATGTGAGGTGTATAACCTTGCTTGGTGATCTTCCCTACCCACTGCCACTATAGTATCACTATGCAACTCCCTAATAGCCACTAAATTTGGTGAAAACTTAACTCTCATACCCCGACCAATGTGAGTGATTTGGTACCCTAATAGGAGAATGGTTGAAAGAGAAGGAACACTTAGAAAATTATTGAATGTTCCTCCTTCCATTTCAACTGACCCTCTCCCTGCAATTGAAACTGATGTGTCATCACCCAAACTAATTGAAGTCATGCTACAAGGCTCTAAAGATGAAAACTCAACTAGTGAAGAGCCCATGTGGTGAGAAGCACCTGAGTTGATGACCTATGAAGATGTAGAAACTATTGTAGCTATAAGGGCCTTGCCCTTTTCTTTCTCCTTACCCTTGCCTTTTGCCTTGGTAGAATCTTGGGTAGATGAATTCTGCTTGATGGACTCTAGAACACCTATGTTGTTCTTCTCTAGAAGATGAGTTAGGTGATCTATTTGTTTCTTCATGCACTTGTGTTCATCATGCCCTATCTTTTTAAAATAGGCACACTTAACCTTCTCCTTCTTAGGTTTAGCATTCGAAGAGGAAGTCTCAGTGTTGTTTTTGGTAGGATTGTTATTTTCTTTCTTCTTCTCCTGGTCCTTGTTCTTTTTCTTCTTCTCCTTTGTTGAAGTCTTGTCCTTACCATTTCTAGCTATCAAAGATTGGGGTTGAGTAGACTTCACTGTGCCCATTTGAATTAAATTATCTTGCTCCCTAGTCAAGTCGGCAATGAATGAATCTAAAGAAGGCATTTTCCATGTAGTGCCAAGTGCACTTTTTGTGGCATGGAAAGTGGAGACAAAGACTAAATAGCTTGGACCTAACTTTGTGAGAATAGAAAGTATGAGTTGATCATCTTTCTTCTCTATCCTGCATTCTTTAAATTGTAATCTAAGGGCCTTAAACTTAGTGAAGAAGTCCTGTAGGGTGTCAAAGTTGCTAGGACTTAGACTTATGAGTTCATTTTCAAGCTCATGACCTCTCATCTCATCAAGCTTCCTAAATAACTTTTCTAAGGTGTCCCATATGTCATTAGGAGTCTGGGAGGATTATAAATGGAAGAGAAGTTCCAGAGACACAGAAAAGCTCAGTAATCCATAGGCTTCATCACTATGATTGTACCACTTAACCTTTTCAACATCAGTGTTGGGTTCTACTTCAGTACCCATGGTGATCCTATACAACCCTTTGCTTCTAAGAATGATTAACATTTTAACCTTTCATTCATGATAGTTGAAGGGTTTTAGGGGTTTAAGTTGAAAATAATCCATTTTTAGCTGAATTTAGGTGAAGTTGTGTTGATTACAAGTGAAATTATGCAGAAAGGATAATGAAAGCAAAGATATGCAAGTTGTGAAAAGCAATCACACCCCCCTAAAATATTGAGCCCCCCCAAATATGCAAGTGCATGCTCAAAATATGTCAGACTTAGCTGAGAATGCATTTTAGAGCAATCAGTGCAAGACTAAAGCAAACAAGACGTCGAACTCAGCCGAAAATGCGTCTCAAGAGACCCAAATTTTTAGGCACTTAATAAACTAGTGCATTTTTGACAAATAACAAGCCTACACTATGGATAATTGAATTACAAACACTTTTGCAAAAAATGGCACCCAAATCTGAGCTATTATTTGCAAGATATTAAAGGTTCAATTTTCCTGTAAACTAGTGTTTTTGCAAAAAAAAACACTAAAACATTTTTAAAATGCCTATTTTGAGAGAGAAAGTGGCCTTCCAACCACTCCTTGGATTCAGCACAGAATGAGAAATCCAAAGAGGTTTGTGTGAGGGGGAATTAGCCTCCCACCAACCCGAGCCTCACCCTTCGTCTTCATAGGTCGAAGATACAAGTTAAAATTAAAATCCCAAAATTACCAAATTGTCTAAAAAACTTAATATTCAGTCAAATTGACTAATTTTTATATTACAAGTCAATTTTTAACTAAAAATAAAAGTTAAAGATAGAATATAACATAATGGTAATGTGTTTAAGGGTCCACATGGGATGCCAAACAAGAAGAGGGCACCTTTTTCAAGAAATCACAGTCCAAATTTTAGCAAAAAAGATAAAACAAATGTGCAGACCTACTGGATGAACTGTCTGAGGTGTGGCAGAATATTCTCACAAATAACAAGGTTGATCTACTAGTTTCAAGATAGCAAACAAAATAGGGAGTGGCGTTCCAAAAAAATGCAGTTTTGAATTATTATTTTTTCAAAAAAACAACCTACAGACCTGGATGTCATACAGCTAGAGGCACCTTGCTAGGAGGACTGCTACTGCTATGCCTTGTTGGAATTGACTGCTACTACTATGCCTTGTTGGAACTGACTTCTACTATTTCACCTTGTTGGAAAGGATGCTAACTATTGTGCCTTGCTAGAAAGGAAGCTACTAAAACTGTGCAGAGTTGCAGAACCTTGGAATGACCTCAATCAACCTTGGAGAGTGCTACTCCTTCCTGTGCTGCTTCACACAAAAATGGTGCCCAAGCTAACTACTAAACTCCCCCCCAAAGTGAAGATAGTCAAGACACACAAAGGCCAAGGATTCCCAAGAAAATGATACCAGAAATGATATATTTTTTTATTTTAGATCAAATCTAGAAAATAAAAAAACAAAGAGAACTCCACTCCTCTTGATTTTAAAATGAACTAAAAGCATAACTAGACACATGATTATCATTCTCGCTCTGATACCATATTGGAGTTGTTGCCAGAATTTGGATAATGCAAGTGTAATGGAGACATGATCACACAATTTGAAGCAAGTGCACACCACATAGATGCTAAAGCAATTTGAAAATAACACAAGAAGATAAATTACACAAGACAAAATGGAGAAAACTAATAGCTTATTAACATGAGATGGCCAAAGTGAGGACTACAAATAGGAGAGTATGTAAGAAATTCCTCCACAAAAGGCTGACAAGGCACCCCAAGAATAGACTATAACTCCTTCATGAAAGGTGGTGATAAGGTTCTAAGAATAGAGAAGTAACTGTTGAGTTATGGAGCTAAAAACTTCACTGAATGTGCATATGTGGAGGTTGCTAGGTTACACAGTAACCAACATCAGTCAGGGGTCAACTAGAATCTACCAATATCAATTATGCATCAACTAACATCGGTCATCTCTAGACAGATAGAGACCGGCATCGGTCACCTGTGTGTTTTCAGAACTGTTCTAATTTTAGACAAACAGTTAGTTTGCATGTAAAGACTAGTTTTAGTCTTGAGTCTACATTTATAATTATTGTTTGTTTTGAGATCTATTTAAGAGACACATGGGGCTGTATTTTAATAAAGTATCAATTAGATCTACAAGGTGCAAGATCAAGAGGATCTACTGAAAGAGTATGCAACAACAACCATTGGGTTGATTGTCACTGGAGGGAACAACTCAGTGTTGAGTTGGTTGTAATTGATTGAGAGAGAGAAATATTGAGGGAGAATTACTAGACATCCAAGAGGTATGGGAAGAGTGAGATTTATTCATTGTATTTCCTTCTGGAAGAGTTGAATATAGATTGTATTGTTTCTCGTATCTCCTATTCTTCATTATTTCTGATTTCTAGTTACTTATTACTTCTGGTTTAATTCCATGTTTAGTTGATTATACAATAGTAATAAATTGAGCTCTAGAGCCTAACAATTGGTATTAGAGTGAGCTACATGATCCTGACAGGTGGTATTAGAGCCAGGTTTATTAGAGTGGGTTAGTGTTTGTTGATTACAGGTTCACTCTCAGGGGTTTCTGATTGAGTGGGAGTAAAGCAATGGCAGAAAAAAGTAAACTAAGAATGGAGAAATTCAATGGCAAGAATTATCAATTATGGAGGATGTAGATAGAAGATTATCTATATCAAAAAGATCTATACTTACCATTGGCTGGGGTTTCAATAAAGCCCACAGATATGCAAGATGAAGAATGGAGTGTTCTTGATAGAAAGGCTCTTGGCGCTATAAGGTTGAGCCTGGCATCATCTATGATTTCCAACTTATCATAGGCAAAGACAATGGTAGAGTTAATGGAATCTTTGTCAAATTTATATGAAAAACCCTCAGCTTTGAATAAGGTATTTCTTATTAAGCAATTATTTAATTTGCAAATGCAGGAAGGTGGATCTATATATGGTCATCTTAGTGATTTCCATGGATTAGTAAATCAGTTAATTTCAGTCAACATAGTTTTTTATGATGAAATTAAGGCTCTCTTAATCTTATGCTCTTTACCTAAAAGTTGGGATAGCTTGGTAATGGCAGTTAGTAATACTGCATCTGCTTCAAATATCTTAAAATTTGATGATGTTGTTAGTGTAATCTTGAATGAATAAATTTGTAGGAAAAGCACAGGGGAAACATTAGGTAATGCTTTAAGTGTTGAAAGTAGGGGAAAGCAAAGAGAGAAGGGCAAGCAAGGGAAATAAAGGTCAAAGATAGGCAGTAGATCCAAATCTAAAAATGGAGGTATAACCTGTTGGAATCATGGAAATAAAGGACATGCAAAGAAAGATTGTTGGTTGAAAGAAGATCAGCATAAAGAAGCAGATGTTGCAGGTATTATTGCACAGGATGCTCTTACATTTTCTTTGGATAGTTAGGTAGAATCATGAGTTTTAGATTATGGTGCTTCTTTCCATGCAACTCCAAATAGAGAATTTTTCCATGATTATGTCCATGGCGACTTTGGAAAAATTTATTTAGGGGATGGTGAGCCTTGTCAAATTGTTGGCAAAGGGGAAGTGTAGTTGAAATTGCAGACTAGAAACACATGGGTGTTGAAGGATGTCATGCATGTACCCATCCTAAAGAGGAATTTGATTTCTGCAAGAAAGTTGGGTGATGAGGGTTAGACAGTAACTCTCACAGCGGAATCTTGGAAAGTTTCCAAGGGTGCACTTGTTTTAGCTAGAGGTAAGAAAGTAGGTACACTTTATCTATCTACTTGTATTACTGATTCTCCTTCTATTTTATCTACTTCAGATGTAGATGCAAAGATGTGCCACTATAGGCTTGGTCACATGAGTGAGAAGGGAATGCATGTTCTTAAGTCAAAAGGTAAGCTTTCAGATTTGATAAATCAAGATTTCTGTGAGTATTGTATTTTTGGGAAACAGGAGAAAGTAAGGTTTCTCACAATTGGGTCAACAAAGAAGAAGCACAAGTTGGAGCTTGTTCACACAGATGTGTGGGGACCAGCTTAGGGAGCTTTTCTTAGAGGATCACAGTATTGTGTTTCTTTCATTGATGATGCTACAAGAATGGTATGGATTTATTACATAAAGAGGAAATCTAATGTTTTTGACATATTTAAGAACAGGAAAGCCTTGGTTTTCAAGGAGAAGGTGATGGGAAATGATCAGCTCAAGATGCTAAATAATTTTAAGTAGGGCAATTTAGACAAGGTTATGATCTAAAATGAGCTTGTAGGTAAAAATCATCACTCACAAGAAAACATAGAAACTGACGTCAGTCAGGCAGAGACCAACATCAATCAGGCAGAAACCGATGTCGGTCTAGTGGAGACCAAAGTCAGTGATGTCAGGTAGGTGGAAACTGACATCAGTCAGGTAGGAACCAACGTTAGTCAGGTCATTCAAGTGGAACTAACATCAATCTGGTGCAGACTGAGAGATGACTGGGATCAATCACTGTTAGAATGAAATTTGGGTAGACAGCAAGCTGTTAATGAGTCTCAAATGCCCATGAAGAGGTCTAAAAGGGTAATTAATCCTCAAATTCATTATTCCCCTTCTTTATACTACTTGTTGCTCATTGATGGTTGAGAACTAGGAAGTTTTGAAGAGGCAATGCAGGTAGAATCCAAGAAATAGTGGGAGCATGGCATGAATGAGGAAATTGATTCCTTGGAAGAGCACCAAACATGGGATCTGGTTGAGTTGCCAACCAGAAAGAAATCACTGAAAAATAAATGGATATACATGTTAAATAAAGGAGAGAGTGGACAGGTGAGACATAAGGCCAAGTTATGTGGTCTTGAGCAAGCTCCAAGACAATGGTATTTGAGGTTTGATAGGTTTATGACAAAGCATGGCTTTAGTCAATGTCAATGTGACCATTGTGTTTATTTTACCAAGTTGGATAATAGTAGCTACATTATCCTATTACTATATGTAGTGTATATGCTTGTTGTTTGGTCACACATGCAGGGAATTACTGAGCTAAAGGTAAAATTAGCTCACACATTTGCCATGAAGGATTTGGGAGCAGAACAGAAAATCCTTGGCATGAGTATTTCTAGAGATAGGGAAAATCACAAGTTGATTTTGTCTCAAGAGGATTATGTGAATAAGGTAGTGGAGAGGTTCAATTTACAGTGATAAGCACACCTATGGTTGGACAGTTCAAGTTGAGCAAAGAATAGTGTCCTAAATCACATGATGAGGTTGAGTACATGGTATGTACTAGACCTGATATTACCCAAGAAGTGGGAGTTGTTAGCAAGTTTATGGCCAATCTAGGAAAGGAGCACTGGAAAGTAGTTCAGTGGATTCTCAGATATCTGAGAGGGACCAACAGCAGGTATTTATGCTATGCAAGGTCAAACACTTCTCTACATGGGTATGTAGATTTGGATATGCCAGGTGACTTGGATGGCAGGAGAAGCACCATAGGATATGTGTTCATTGTTGGTGGAATGGCAGTTAGCTAGATTTTAGAGTTGCAGAAGGTTGTTGCAGTCACGGTGGCTAGTAAGGATAAGAACCCTGAAGATATGTTAACAAAGCCGGTAACAAAGGAGAAGTTGAATCTTCATTCAACTTTTGTTGGTCTTCAAGATTGAACTTGAAGATGGAGATACAAGCCAGAAATAGATTAGAGGATGTTGTTGTACAAGTACAAGTACAAGTGTAGCTATTTATCTCCAAGTGGGAGATTGTTAAGTTATGGAGCTAAAAGCTTCACTGAATGTGCAAATGTGGAGGTTGTTGGGTTACACAGTAACTGACATCAGTCGGGGGTCAATCAAAATCTGCCGACATCGGTTATGCATCGATTGACATCGATCATCTCTAGATAGACAGAGACCGACATCGGTCACCTGTGTGTTTCCAGAACTGTTCTAATTTTAGATGAATAGTTAGTTTGCATGTAAAGACTAATTTTAGTCTTGAGTCTACATTTCTAATTATTGTTTGTTTTGGGATCTATTTAAGAGACCCATGGGGCTGTATTGTAATAAAGTAAGGTCAATTAGATTTGCAAGGTGCAAGATCAAGAGGATCTACTGAAAGAGTAAGCAACAACAACCATTGGGTTGATTGTCACTGGAGGGAACAACTCAATGTTGAGTTGGTTGTAATTGATTGAGAGAGAGAACTCTTGAGGGAGAATTACTAGACATCCAAGAGGTGTGGGAAGAGTGAGATTTCTTCATTGTATTTCCTTCTAGAAGAGTTGAATACAGATTGTATTATTTCTCCTATCTCCTATTCTTTGCTATTTCTAATTTCTAGTTACTTATTAATTCTGGTTTAATTTTATGTTTAGTTGCTTATACAATAGTAATCAATTAAGCTCTAGAGCCTAACAATTGGTATCAGAGTGAGCTACAAGATCCTAACAGTAACTCCCATCAAGAGAGTTACTTATGACATTCTTATGACACCTATGACACATCTATGACACACACCTCCACATAACTAGCCTATCCCACAAATGTAGGAAAACTCCATGTATGCACAAGAAATACAATTTCCCTAATTAATAAATAGGGAAAAATAAAAACCTACACTAATAAAGATAACTTATGACCATGCTATGATAAATTCATGGTTGTTTACAAATTTGATCCCTCATAAATTACAACAATAGGAATACAACCCAAGCAACTTTATGATTAAAAACCCAATTTCCTCTCTTCTTATAGTCAATTTTAGGCCAAGGATAACAATTACCATGGCTTTGTTAAACCAATTTTATGGTTCCCTAGCATTTCTGATGTACATGAGAAATAGGTCCCACTATTGGATATTATTTTAAGTTCAAAAATAGTTATTTACCTTATATGAATCATTATATTCAATTTAATGCATCAAATTAGTAACCCATCCAACCTACATGATGGTAATTTCTACATTATATCATATACGGTGGATGTTATAACTACTACATTACACCCATTCTATGAAGGACCTTGGGTGTCATCCAAAAAGTCTCCCAAAAATAGTGTGTGATGATTTTAACATTATTCACGTATATAAATTCAAGAGGAGTTTTTAGAGGATCATACAGACATTTTTCCCTATGGTATATAGGTTTATCTATAGGCATAGTATGCCTATATTATCATACCACATCAAGAGAAGCATCCATAAAATGGGTGATTATTGGTATTAACCTAAATTCACCATAGTTATAATTGAGGGCATTATAGCACAAACTTTATATTTTTCACACAATGTTCTAGATAAGGTGGTTGATTGACAGATTACTACATAGTTGTCTAATAGTGTAGACTTCTAACTCAGGGGTGCTAAAAAAAATAACTTTGCATCTAACCCTTCTCAGCATTGGCCACCTATACTACATAAAATGGGATCACCTCAACTTTTTTTCAAAATCATAATGCTTTATGGTTTGAATAATTCACCATTTATATATTGGAATCCTAGAAGGAATGTTAGGGAACACATGAATAAATATAAAAGTAAATTAAATGTATCTTATGGGCACCAATTATACAATCATGATTTCATATTTATACATGTTGAATATGGTAGTGATGTTGTTATTATAATGCATAAATTTAGCATGTCAATGATAGTGTCTCAAAGGATCCAATATTATCCTACTATCATAGAGGAAGATTCAAAGATAATAGACATTGAGCAATGGACTTCAACACCAGATCATGGGCCTCCTCTCCAACTAGAGGAAGAAAGGGGAAAAAACATAGCTAAGGAAGAAGGTGCATATAGGGAGACAAACCCATAAGATAAATCCAATATCCCTAGCAGTCTTCCCACACCTCTTATTATTACTCCCTCTTAACCTATAATTGATGTGGGGGAACTTACAGGTCTTAGTAGATTAATAGGTCCATTTTTTATTACACCCATGCCTCAATTAATTGTAGTTTAATAGGCAAGATTCCCTTATTTTTTATCATAATTTCAAATTATTTTTTCCTCTTTCATCACCTATTCATACTATAGTTTCACTAATGGAAGTACCCCAATATATGGAGAAACCATCCAAACCTTCTATGACTCCACCAATAGATATTATCATTGCCACTTTACCCTAACTTTTCATTCTTATATCCCCTTCATTTTCCATTCCATCCACAGATGGATAACTTCTAGTTTTACTAGGCCATAATTGGAAACATATCAAAGAAATTCAAAGATTCCCCCTCAACATCCCAAATTTGTGCAACAAGATGAAAGGTTTGATGAAGGTCTATTTGTCAATGGAGGTCCTCTATATGAGGAATCAGAGGAGGAATAAGAAGGAGGAAAAATACAATAAGAAATAAATCCAATTAAATTTTATGATAGTGGTGAAGAGGAAGAGTGGTTGTCTAAAGAAGACATGGGATCTATGGAAAGATAACCATTTCAAGAATCAGATGGATGTGAAACTAAATCAAGAAGGATATAAACATGTGAAGACTCTAAAGAATTTGAATAAGAAAAATTTGCCTTAGTTTTAATGGAGTTGTTTTTAGAAGAATAAAAGGATATGAAGGATGAGGTAGAGTCTAATCAAACAATTCTAGTTCAGGAACCAAGATTAGCTACATCTTCAAGCTCTCTACCTCAAAGTATAGAGAAAAAAATATAAAAGGTAGTAGAGGCCACACCAGTCTTTAATCAAGGACTAAATATGGAGTTAAGTCATAAGGAAGTTATAGATGTTGTTAAGTTTTCTACAGAGAGTGATACAAGTCTTAAAAGTGGATTAATACAAAGGATACAATGGTGCAACTACAACAACAACTATAATTTCCACTTCTACTTAGAATGTAAGTGTACAAGTTCTTAATTCTTTAGTGTCTCCTATTATTAACACTATTGTATTTGATTTAGTATAATCCATCCATTATTCACATTATTTCATTTTTAATTCTCCAAGTCCACTAAATAAGCCCTAGGCATTCACAATGCCAATTTTTCAAACTATAACCCAAGGCCTAAAAAGTGGTAATTTTTCCTATTGTCAATCGACCAAGTATTCCACCACTTTTGCTCTTTTTTGGGTTACCTACATATCTATTATAACATATACTAAAAATTTTCTCCAAACCCATATGACATATTCATTATTTAGTGTAACTAATCCATAGGCCTTTAGAGCAACAAAACAAGTGCATTTTGAATAGCTAGTGTCTATTTTTATTTTGGTTGCATAGACTACACCCCTTAGGCCATCAACACAATTAGGTATGCCTATTTCTTAGGATACCCAAGAAAATTCATCCATAGTTTTAGTGCACATGGCATCGATCAATACCAAATATGTTAGGACACACCACCATAGAAGAAGGTCACTAGGTGGAGAAAGGCCATTCCTTATTTTTTTCAAATTTAACTACACCTCCTACTACCCAGTCTACTTTTAGCTTCAATACACCCACTAGGTCAATCCCTCCTACCACCTTTGCATCCATAAAATACACATAAAAATAAGCTATAGTAGACATACCTTCATTGATTTAAAAATTATGGGAAGAGGAGGCATGCAGAGAAAACATATAATTATTAAGAAACCAAACATGGGACTCCACCTTTACAAGCAACCTAATACATTGAGGAAAGTCAAGAGGAAGACTATATTTGCAAATGGTGATAATGTTGAGTTGGAGTAGAGAGAAGACATATTCTCTATAATAAGTAAGAAGTTCAAGCCTTTAGACCCAAATGAGTATAGGGAGGATCCCTACAGTTTTGTGGATACAATTAGGGGAGTAATAAAATAGATGTTTAAGAGATATGACCAATATAAATAGGGGTCACAATAGAGAAACTTTATTCAGACTCTTAAGGAAATTGTAGACAATGTACATAGTGTAACTAATAAGTTGTATGACATTATTAATTAAATAAGGTATTCAAAGGCTAAATCCTTGTGTAAGTGTGGATATGTATCCCAATTATAAAATAAAATGAAAGATATAGAAGGTAGGATTAACTTCCTTAGATAAGCTACAAGAAATAAAGCTTATGTTCATTTGAATTTGATAACAAAACTAGAATTTGCATGGGCACATAGTCATGTAGCCACAAATAGAAACAACCTACTTGATAGGCATCGAGATATGTAAATATCAATACAATGGTTTTTGAAAAAATAAATGGAAGCAATCTCCATTTTTAAATACATGATAATCATGGGTAAGTGCACAAAGTTGGGAGACAAAAAGTGGCCTACCTGTGGACATGATTTTTCTAAAATTTCAGAAATTTAAACTTCTATAGATAATTTGAGATATATACACTCTAAATTTGAAGATGGTGTAAAAACATGAAATGTATCATTTTGAGTCTAGTTTCCCAAACACTAATTTTTTTTAAATGGTTAAGTATAACTAGGTCAAACATCTAAAATTTGAATAGGAACTCTAATTTTTTTAGAAAACATAGTATATAGACAGTTGTGACGTGCACCATTTTTTGAGTAGCATTTAATATTATTTGAAACCCTTTAGGGAAAATTTAGATAAAAGATTGTAGCACATCACCTATATTATTTTGTATTTTTTCAATGAATCCTTTTTTTATGAATTTTTCAACTAAATAGATCCTAAAAAATGATAAAGAAATGGATAGTCATATGTGAGTCAAGACTAACTACCTCAAAAAAATGAAAAATGATTTTTTTAAATGTGTGTAGAATTAAGTGTACTACATCACCATATTTTTTTTTTACTTGGATCAATGAAACACAAATTACATGAACATGTATAGGCATGTATGTTTGCAGCATGTAGTGGCCTAAAAAAGGAATAATTAGAAATAAATATAGTTTGAAACCTTAAATTAGTCCAAAAAATATAAGAATTATATTTTTGGAAAGAAGGGATCATGATCGTCATGAAAATATCATTTTTTTGAATTTTCGCATTGAAATTATTATTGTATTTTGTAATCAAAGTTGAAATTTGTTATTTATAATCAGTTATACATTGATAGTCCAAGCCTTTGGCTTGAGAATCCAAGCCATTCCCAGGCCAAAAGGCATGGGAGTTAAATTCAAATTCAAAATCCATGATCACATCATTATATAATATGATCACGTTAATATCATAATCGCATTATATGTTCTAAACATCCTAAACCTAAATAAGAGCTATTAATCCTAGTAGTCTTAAGATTGTTATCTAATATGACCTGTGCTATCAAATCCCTAATTGACATTATGTTGAAGGAATTCCTTGCATGGGGACCAATTACTCTTAATTTTATTGATTATATTAAAGAAAATACTCGATTGGTTAAATATGATCTGAAATTAGGGAAAAATATTCACAATGGACAAATTAAATAGACACAGTTCATTTCATGGGGTGAAAAATGCCTCAATTGATATTCTAGGTGGAAGCATTTAATTACATAGGACTTAATTATCCTCAATTATGTATAGTATTGAAAAAATTATCAATTAATTTAACATGGTGTAATTAAATCCCCAAATGACATTAGATGGATGTAATTCCTTGCTTGGGGATTGAGTGGCCCCAATTACATATCATATTGAGCCTAAATACTCAATTGGTTCAATATGGTGTATAATCGAGGCTAATGGAACCCAACTAGAACATTATATGGAAAAAATCACTTTCATGGGACTCAGTTGGCCCCAATTATGTATATAAAATAAATCCAAATGCATTATTAGCTGGATGTAGTTTATAATCAGGGCCAATAAAGTTATAATTGACATTAGATGTATTAAGTTACTTACATGAGCCCTGGTTGGCCATAATTGCATTTTCAATTGAACTAAATACTTGGTTAATTCAGTATGTTATGTATTTGGGACCAACAGAGCCCCTATTGATAGTATAAGGATGAAATTTATTACAAAAGGTTTGTTTGGACTAAATTTCATAGATCATATTGAACCAAATATTCTTTCAGTTGAATTTGGTGCATAATCAAAATCTTTAATATTATTAAAGATGGATCTTTAATTCCTTATATAGTGTTCAATTAATCATGATTTCATATTATATTCATAATAACACTCAATTATGTGAATAAGCTATGTAATTAGGGCCCTAATTAAAATTATGTTGACACTATTCCTTGGGCAAGCCTCGATTGGCCCCAATTATGTATCATTTAGAATCAAATACTTGATTGGTTCAATATGGTTGTAATTAGGGTCAAGTAAGCCCCAATTTCCATTATATATGAATGTAATTCCTTGCATATAGCTCCTTTAGACCAAATTGCATATCAAATTGAAAATATATTTATTTTTTAAAAATATGGTGAGAACTTGGATCTCCAATTGATATCATATGGATAAAATTCCTTACATTGAGGCTCAGTAGGCCCCTAGGATCAATTTATCCCCAATTAACATCCTTTATATATAGTAAGAAATAGGTTCATAAGGATGAACTTGGTTAAAATTATATCAGTCATTACCACAATTCACTTTGTAGGCTCAATCTGTGATGATGTGGGGGATAATTGATCCCAAATTCGCATTCTTTAGTCACAGATATATGTTTAAAGAGCTCTAATTTTCCCCAATCACCATCATTATTGTACCTTATATACCCTAAAACCTATACCCTAAGCCCTAATCCCTAAAGTTCCTAATTCTTAAACTTTATTTACCATAAATATAAACTCTTTAAACCTTAAACCAATCATTTTATCCCAAATTAACATCATTTAATACTAATAATTAAGTTCACAAGGCTTAGTTTGGCCCAAATCACATGGCTAATTGACCCATTTTACTAATTCACTCAATCTACATGTACGACATGACATCCATGGTATAATGGCAACCCAAAAACACATTCTATAGTCACAAATGGATCTAAGTTATTCAAATTTTCCTCAATTATCTTTGTGATTGACCCTGTGTGTATCTTAAATCATGTATATATATTAAAACCTAGAAGTTGTAAACCATAAACCCTAAGCACTATAACCTAAGTTGTAAACCATTTAGTTTCTAGGTATTTACCAAATTCTATTTAGTCCCAATTAGTTCATCCTTTGTAGTAAGAATCTAGTTTGAACACATGGCATATATAGTTATTAGACATTAATATACAGGTCCTTAAACCTAAACCCTATGCCCTAATCCCTAATGATCCTTAACACACTTAAATTATAAGCTCCCTATGCCCTAATGCCCACTACATGCCACAAAAATACATGCCTTATGATATAACTAATTTTATCATGAGATGTCATAATTTATGCACTTTTTAAACCTATGGCTAAAGCCTTTGGAGTACCAATCTAGATGTGCATCTGTTCAATAAATTGGGGCTATTTCAATCCCCTTTAACCTAATTAACCAAATAAGAGAACTAGTTAATTATTTTAATCAAAGAGGTATTTTAGGCCAATTTGAGGGTCTTCAATAACAAGATATGATTTGGGTCAAAATCAAAAAATTGATCTTCTATCATGAATTGATCTAATTAGTCAATTTGTATAATTCTCTACATGATCTGGGCAAAAATTGAACCCCTAAACCAAATTTATGGCTCAATCAATTTCATAACATATATGCAACATATACATGGCATAATTGACCCTACTTTTATCATATTTATGAAAACATGAAGGTAATCAAGTCATAAATAGGTATCACAAGTAGATCAAATGTTCTTTAATTACCTTAGTGATTGGACCCTATATCTGATATCTTAACCCTAAGTTACCATGTACCATTTAACTTTAACCCTAAACCTTGTACCATTTACATTGAAAACCCTAAGCCATAAACCCTAAACCCCAAACCCTTTAAATTATAGACCCTAAATCCTAAACCAATAAATTTAGCCCTAATTAGCATCCTTTATATGTGTGTGTGTGTGTGTGTGTGTGTGTGTGTGTATGTATATATATGTATGTATATATATATATATATATATATATATATATATATATATATGTATGTATATGTATATATATGTATGTATATGTATATATATATATGTATGTATATGTATATGTATATGTATATATATATATATATATATATATATATGTATGTATATGTATGTGTATATGTATATATATATATATATATGTATATATATATATATAATAAGAATTAGGTTCATAGGGATGAACTTGGTTAAAATTGCATCACTCATTACCACAATTGACTTCATAGGCTTAATCTATAATGATGTGGGGGATAATTGATCCCAAATTCACATTCTGTAATCATAGATATAGGTTTAAGGCTCCCAAATTTACCCCAATATCCTACATGATTGTATAAATATATCATAAAACCTATACCCTAAACCTTAATCCTTAAAGTTCTTAATCCCTAAACTCTAAACCAAAAGTATAAACTCTTTAAACCTTGAACCAATCATTTTAGCCTAAATTAACATCATTTCTAGACTAAGAATTAAGTTCACAGGGCTTAGTTTAGCCTAAATCACATGAATAATCACCTCATTTGACTATTTCACTCAATCTGCATGATGGCATCCAGGGTATAATGGCAACCCAAAAACACATTTTATTATTAATGAATTATTATTATTTTTTGGGGCTTTGACATGGTCAAATCTTCTTTCTCCAAGTATTAGGAGAAGAAAAAAATGACTTAATAAGTAATACCATGGCATTTAATTCACTTTGGGAAACATATTAGCTAGCCACTTAACAAATTGAAAACACAAGTGATATGGCATTTACTTCACTTTGGGAAACATGCACAAAAAAAATTCATGCCATGTATGTCATAAAAGCATGATACCTATTTTTTTATTAAATGCACACATCATTTCAATTTATGGGTAGCTATTTCCCTTCCATTGTAATGTTAATTCAAAATTGTGGGCTTTAATGCAGGGAGTGATGTGAGTATCTATAAAGCCAAGCCATTCTAGGGGAAAGGTCTTAGTAGTCATGCACCTTCATTTTAGACCTCAATTGTAATCCCTAATTCCTAAAACATAAATTTTAATCCTTAATCCCTAATCTATAAACCTTATGCACTAATTTTCCTTAATCCCTTATCTACATTAAGCATAACACGATCACATTATTTAATAATGTGATCTCATTATTATTAACATAGGAAACACTTAATCATCATTGCAAATTACCAACCCCATAACTTATATTGATAATAACATGATCATAGTATTCAATAATGCAATCATGTTATTATCGATATCAACTTCTCAATGGGTTAAATGTACTAGGACCTTGTAGAAAGAATAATGTGATCGTGTTATTTAATAACATGATCATGTTATATAATGTGATCATTTTATTATTATTTTAGTGATGATCACTTATCAATGACTATTTTTAGCCCAAATCAAGACTTCTACATGTACAAACATTCTCTATGTGTACTTTTATGATATTTTCATACTTGTGTACTTGACCCCACCTTTGAAAAGTTATCAATTGTCCCTTCTGATGGGTTATAGATCATGTTCAAAGAGGAAGAGGAAGTTGTTAAAAAATAAAACACCAGAGGAATTAGAATATTTCAAAGAGAAACACAAGCTACTAATGTAAAAAGTTCATGGTAAACATAGTACAAACCCTAATCTTGATTAACCAAATGCCATACATAATGAGCCAATTAATGATAATGAAGTAAGAAATGATGAAATTAACTATAATCGATTGAATAATCTTGAAATTGACAATAATAAAATGAATAATAATGAAATTGACCATAATGAAATGAATAATAATGAAATTGAAAATAATGAATTAGTTAATGTTGGAATTTCACATTTAAAGTTCCAGGGTTTTTATTTTGTTGATAATGAGTCTATGTATGATGCTTCACCCCCCATAAAAGAAGAAAATTTAATGGAAACAAATAGTGATGAAATTAACCATCAAAAAAAATTTAATGGAAACATATAATGATGAAATTAACAATGAATAATTTAATGTCATCCCACCTCTAAACAATAAAATTAATAATGGTTCTGAAACACCCTCTCAAAAAAATCTACCATTACCAACACCTTAAAGACTTATGCGTAAAAAAGACAAGTACTTAATTGAAGTTGATGAAAATATTTTAAAACCAATACATAAATAAATGCCTAGTCACCATTAAATAATATTGGCTCAACAAATTTGGGATGCTTTCTTTCATAATTTTGAGTATGATAGTGAAAAATGTCAATTATTTGTTTCATTGATAAAATTGATTAAGATGAGACCTTTAATGTACACATTAGTAATAATAACATCTAACATGGATGATGAAAATGATGAAATTATTGAAAATATAAATAATTCATATCATATTATAGGCCCAAGATCATGTAACAAAGATTGTAATGTTGCCCTACGTATAATGACATCTTGTGCAGTAAGTGTTAAAATAGTGAAAAAATGATTGATTTCAAAAACACATAAAATACTTGATATAAACAAAAAAACATTAATAAAATTAATTGTAAGACGTGAAATGCTTAATGAACCTAATACCACTGAGCTCTAGGCATTCTTTGGTAGACTTCCACAAAAGGACAAGGCTATAGATGATACTCTCAAAGAATTACTTGCTCAATTTTAGAAAGACAATATAAGAGTTTCACACAATGCAAGAGATGTTATGAAAATAAGATTTGGTTCTCGTAACCATGAACCACATCCAAAACATTTATTAGATATGACTTAAACACAATTGTACTCTAAATTTTTGGAAAAACATCCACAAATTTTTATTTTTCAAAGATATTTTGAGATGGAAAAACCTTTTTATGTTAAAATAAATCATACATGCACCACTTGTAAGCAACATGTTGAATTTTTAATACACTATGAAGGTTTTGCTATATTATTTAGACTTTTCATACTAAAATTTTTGAGTGTGGCATTGAATTGCCTCCAAAATCACTAGGGAATTTATTCCAACTATATTCTGTAAAAGACCGAATGGGCAATAATTTTACAACAAATCATTTTTAATTCCAACTATAATTTTTAAATGGAAATTATAGCATTTATGGTGGATTGCCAAATTTTAAAAAAATGTATCCATGAGGAGATTACAAGTGTAATTGGATACGAATTAGTTGGTTTAAGAAAATATAAATTGATGACTTATCAATTAAAAGATGGTAGGGAATCTAAAAGGTGTGAGTTTGTTACCAAAAAGATACCTATTTTAGAATTTTTGATCCAATTTAGGGAGAAGATTGTTTATGACTATGCAAGGCACACATGTAAGGCTAAATGGTTAGATGAAAATTTCAAGATATGTAAGGATATATTCCCACTTGGTCCCATTATTTCAGTAGTTAATTTTTTAGATAATTACACATTCAAACCCCAAATGGAAGTTCAATCACAATATTACAATTAATTGCAAGTTGTTATATGCATGTATATAGCATTCACACATGCACCTAATAGTACAAAGAAATAATAGAAAATATTAAGCAAGTACCATTTCTATATCAATGATGATAGATCATATTGTTTAGAGTATGTGCAAGGTTATTTTTAGAAGTTATATGAAAAATTGACTCAGAGGAACATTACTTTCAATCAGCATTACATTTGGTTAGATAATTGCACATCACATTCAAAAATGCATGGATGTTTTATTGGTTAAGTAGGATGCATGTTACCATAGGTGTAGAACACATTTGGAGTTTCACCAAGGTTGGCCATGGAAAATGAGAACATGATGGTGATGGAGCATGTGTAAAAAGAGCTATTGCAAGGGAGGAGTTGAAATTTGAAAAGGGTGTTCATTTGGCAGATACAAAAAATGTGGTTGAATGGTGTAATGAGAACATTTGTAATGATGCTCAACTAAATTATATTTTTCATAGACATTTATAGTTAATGGAGGAAGAACACATGGTAAAGTATGAGGATTCTATGACTCTAATGGGTTCAAATGACCTCCACTCATTTTGTAGCTCAATTGCAAGTTATTGGACTATTCATATGAGACACTTGGCATGTTTTTATTATGTATGTGTGGACTCTATTTAGAATGAGTGTGAGTCACAAGAGTGGGTGGATGATTGGAGTTCCCAAACTCTAATTCTAATCAACATTTATTATGTTCTAACAGAATTTAAACATACATATATGACATCACTAGATGACTTTGACCATGTATCTGATCTAGTGTAGCTAGGTAGAATATTTTTCACTATGTACAATCTATTCTCATTATTTATATATCTTCATATTATTGCTAAAAATGATTTTTTGTGATGTACAGGGCATATTTTTATAGTTATTGTAGATGAGGATAATGAAGAAGGTATTGATTACTACTTGTGCTAGTGTGTAGAGAGAAAGAAGAAATTGACTTCCCTAGTTATAAATGGAGAAAACATTGACTATCCCACTGGGTCAATGGTAGACATTGGAACTTGGTTTCGATGATATCCTATAAAAAATTTAGATAAATGGTTATTTGAAAGAGTTTGAAATGAATAGGAAGATACTTCACTATTTAAATTTCATTCTTTCAATGAATATTCAATTACAAAAATATCATGGGAATCCATTAAATAAGAAACTATGGAAAATTTGAGAGTCAGATCATGAAGCTATTCTTGATACTATCAAGGTTAGATCAGATCCTAGTGGTTCATTGAACTGAAATACAGAGGTATGTTGACTTTTCAAATGTATATGTAATCAATTTTACTAAATCTTTTTTATTTTCTAGGAAGTACATATATAAATTTTATTTTTAATTTCTTACTAACAATTTTTTATAGGTTAGTGGTGCCAGATAAGCTTTCACCTTCATGTGGTTGGCACTGCCAATAAAGAATTATATATTCTTGAAGCTAAGATAAGCTTAGGTTTTATGTGTGTTCTATTTGGAGTGAGATTATAGGGCTTAAGGAGGTACACGATGGATCTGATGATTCACATAAATGACTTATATTTTTTGTTTTATGTGTTTGAACTTAGGCTAAAAGATTACATTTTTCTTGTATTGGGAAGGGTGTTCTTAAGGCCAGAATAGGTGGTGGGTTTATCAATAAAGATTTATGAGAGGATAATAACCTATTCCTAGAGGTTATCTACCCCACCCAGACATTTTTTTGGTGTCATTTTTCACCCACAAAGCATTGAAACTAGAGTTTTGTAACCATAACTTCAACTTTGACAACATTTGTTGTCAGTGTTTCCACTCTCCAAAATGGTAGTGAAAATGTACTTATGGGTGGATTAAAACATCATGGAATCACAATAACATGTAATTTACCTATTTTGATGTGACCAAAGTGATAAATTCATAGGTGGAGGTCCCAAAGATAGAAATTCCAGTTGGAGCTCAAGAAGTTGCTTGTTCATTGACAAAAACTTGCATTTTTTGACCTATCACTGCAACTTGTCTAATTGATTGATCTTGAAGATTACACATAATTGATATAGAGTGTAATTAGAGGCCTTAAGTATGTATTTAAATTACCTAATATCTCACATAAATGACTTACAATTTTGTTTTAGTTTTATGTGTGTTTGAACTTAGGCTATAAAAAAATTGTTTTTTTCTTGTATTGAGAAGTGTGTTCTTGAGGCTGAAATGGGTGGGGGGTTTGTCAATCATGCCTAATGGGAGGACAATAACCTATTCCTATAGGTTATCTACCGACCTTATACATTTTATTATTGTTATTTTTCACCCACAAAGCATCAGAACCATATTTCTGCAACCACAACTTCATCTTTGATAACATTTGTTGTTAGTGTTTTTGCTCTCTAGAATGGTAGTGAAATTGCACTTTTGGGTGGATTCAAACATCATAAAGGCACAATAACATGTAATTTTCCTATATGTATGTTATAAAAGTGATATATTCATAGGTGGAGGTCCTAGAGGTAGAAATTCCAATTGGAGCTCAAAAAGTTACTTGTTCACTGATAAAAACTTGCATTTTTGGACTTATCACTACAACTTGTCTAACGGATTGATCATGAATATTCCACATGATTGCTTCAAGTTTTTATTAGAGGTATGAAGGAAGTACATTATGGATCTAATTATTTTCATAAATGACATATAGTTTTCATTTTATGCATGTTTGAATTTAGGCTAAAAATTTGCATTTTTCTTGTATTGAGAAGGGTGTTCTTGAGGCTAGTATAGGTGGTGGGTTTGTCAATCAAGCCTAATGAGATGGATATAACCTATTCCTAAAAGTTATCCATCCCAATATATGTGTTTTTAGTGTAAATTTTTACCCATTAATCATTGTAACTAGAGTTGTATAACCATAACTTTAACTTTGATAACATTTGTTGTTAGTGTTTATGCTCTCTAGAATGGTAGTGAAAATGCACTTTCAGGTGGATTTAAACTTCATAGAAGCATAATAGAATTTAATTTACCTATTTATATGTGAAAAAAGTAATATATTCATATGTGGAGGTCTCAGAGGTAGATATTCTAGTTGGAGCTCAAGAAGTTGCTTATTCACTGACAAAAACTTGCATTTTTAGACCCGTCACTACAACATGTCTAATGGATTGATATTGAAGCTTCCACTCGAGTGATTTTGGGTGTGATTAAAAATATTAATCAGGTATGTGTGGTATATTATGGTTCATGTAAATGACATATAAATTTTCTTTTATGCATGTTTGAACTTAGGCAAAAAATTTATTTTTTTATATTGGGAAGGGTGTTCTTAAGGTTGAAATGGGTGGTGGGTTTATCGATCAAGCTTGATGGGAGACCAAGAACCTAGTCATAAAGGTTATCCACACCCTTTAATGTGTTTTAATTTTCAATTTTCACCCACAAAGCATCAAAACCAGAGTTTTACAGCCACAACCTCAACTTTGACAACATTTGTTATCAGTGTTTCTACTCTCTAAAATGGTAGTGAAAGTGCACTTTCAGGTGGATTCAAACATCATGGAAACACAATAACATGTAATTTACCTATATATATGTGACCAAAGTGATATATTTATAGGTGGAGGTCTTGGAGGTAGAAATACTAGTTGGAGCTCAAGAAGTTGCTTGTTCACTGACAAAAACTTGTATTTTTGGACCCATCACTGTAACTTGTCTAATGGATTGATATCGAATATTCCACCTAATTAATAAAGGGGTAAATTAGAGGGATTAAGGATGTATGTAAAATATTTTATAGTTTGTGGACATGAATTATAGTTTTCATTTTATGCATGTTAAACTTAGGTTTAAAATTTGTATTTTTCTTATATTGGGAAGCATGTTCTTGAGGCTAGAATGGGTGGTGGGTTTATCAATCAGGATTGATGTCAGGCTAAGAACCTGATCCTAGATTTTATCCACCCCTTATATGTTTGTTGGTGTTATTTGTCACCCTCGAAGCATCAGAACTAGAGTTTTGTAACCACAACTTCAACATTGACAACATTGACAACTTAAACTTGAGACCTAGAAACTTAATGAGTAATTGATCTATTGACGTATTTACCTATTGACAACTTTGAAAAATTTGAAAAAAATTACAACTTTGATAAATTTGAAAAAATTTACAACTTTGACAATTTTGACTACTTTGACAATTTTTACAACTTTTACCTATTGACCTATTATATGGTATTGAGTAATTGACATATTGACCTATTGACAAATTTGACAACTTTGACAATTTTGACAACTTTGACAACTTTGATAATTTTGACAACTTTGACAATTTTGATAACTTTGAAAATTTTGACAACTTTGTTAACTTTGACAATTTTGACAATTTTGAAAACTTTGACCTATTAACCTATTAGGTTGGATTCATTAATTTACCTATTGACCTATTGACAACTTAGACAATTTTGACAACTTTGACAATTTCTACAACTTTGACAATTTTGACAACTTTGACAATTTGAAAACTTTGATGATTTTGACAACTTTGATATTTTTTACAAATTTGACAACTTTGACCTATTGAACAAATAAACTATGTCTATACCCTATTTTGGGTTAACAGTCAATTTTTGTTTTGTAACCTCACATTCAATTCAAGGTAGATGGTGAAGAGTAAGAGCATTCAATATTTCCTTATCTTGAGTTATGTGGATAATGTGGTTATATAACATGTATGAAGATTTAAATTTTAATCTTATTATAACATACATATGTACAAGATTTTTTAAGTTTCACTTTGATCATAGTTCTTTCCCCTTAAAAGTCCACAGTCCTAAACTCAAAATTTTGTATACTTTAATATTTATATTGAATCTTGTCTTTGATTAAAAAAGTGATAGAGAAGGGTTTATAATGGTTATAAAATTTTGTGATAAAATTATTGTTGGTTATATACTCCTTTGATGTTGAAAAACCTAGAGACCCTGCATACCCCTATTTCTAACATACAGAATATAGTATTGAATGACTGAGATTTCTTTTTAGTGAATGTCCTGAGGGTTGTGAGAAATTTTTAATTGAAGGAAAAAGTTTTAATAATGTTGTAAAGACCTATTCCAAGAATTATATCATCTTTAAAGTCTTGGTTGGACATTATATGCAATTATTTTTAGTCTCAACCTATATAGTGGCTACAAACCCTGACTTTTAGGGTTTTGACCATAGGAAGAGATTCAACCCTTCAAAATTATTGTAAATTTGTAATATAGTTTTTATTAGTGTCTATTAGTGAATAAAGTTATTTCATACTTTTACCTTCAATATTATGTGTTGTACTACCCTATAGGTAGTCAACTAGCCTAAGAGTTCTAGTGAGAAAGAGGCTAAAGAAGAAAGTTGAACTTAGGTAAAGAGTTGAGGAACAAAATTGATTGAAAAGTAGGATTGCAAAAAAAGGGTGATCAAATTTAGTTTTTTTTTGGTAAAAGTGTCTCCATAATGGTCAAATCTATGATCTTTATGAATTTGGGGGGATAATTAGAGTGTCAAGTAAGCCTAGATGTACAAGATTTTACAAAGGAACCTAACCCGAGATTTTATGTGAGGTAATGGAATCAAAAAGGGTTGTTAAAAACCTAATTATTTTTCCTTGAAGAGTCTATGTATGGAATATAACTTGAGGTTTTCCCTAAAACCAAGCTACAAGCCAAGACAAAGGCTAAAGAGATAAATATAAGAAAAGATAAAAAAAGAGACGGGTTCAAAAGTTATAATTGTATTGTGTGAATAGGATAAGGAGTCATGAGGTAGTACATAATTGAATACAAAATATTAGATAAAAATACCTTTGATCAAGATCTTGAACACTTGTAAGCTATTGAGAAACCTCTGCATCAAAAGTGTACAAGAAGCAAATACAAAGAGAAGAAGGACATTAAGCCTAAGTGATAAGAGTGTCATTAATAATTTCCACTACTCACAATGAAATTTAAAAACTTTAATTTAAAAAAATATGTAAGATCTGAGATTTATAGAATTAAAAATAATAGTTTTTTAATCCTCAATTGTGCATGTACAACATTAAATATGAGATCTGATATAGATAATAATTTGGAAGATCAAAACAACACTACATAATAACACACAATGAAATAAAAGTTGAATATAAATTGCATATAACAATCCATGATAGGCATACAATATAGGCACATACATTTTCAATGTCAATAACACATAGATTGGGTCATGATAGCCATAAAAAAGATTACATCTACCAACATAGTATCTAATGTTAGTTGAATGTCATATGCATAAATACAATGACAAAAATGCATCAATTGCCATATAAACATAATAAAAAGTGCATCTCATGTGTAAGACATCCTATTCATCAAATAGCCTCCCTCTCTTTGTGTTCCTTGAAGAAGACTCTCCCTGAGATGCCCTATTAGTAGATGTAGACCCTATAATTCCTTGGATTGATCTAAGGTCTGACTACATGTCCTATGCTCATAGCTAGCTTACAGATGAACCTATTCAAATATAAGAATTATTACAAAATTAACATAAAATACATTCAAATAATTATTAATAAATTAATTTTAAACTACAATAATTATCATTTAGACAAGTGCATTTACTGTAAGCTCATGATCCTGCTCAATCTATTTTTTATGCTCAATCAATTCAATGGCAAGATCAACTATCTAAATAGGCATCTCAAATATGAGAGGAACATGAGAAGTTTCCCCAATCACCATTTAACTAGGACTATCATCTATCATAGGATAACCCAACATACATAATACATAAACATAATTTATATTTTCCCCAAGTACACATGTATTAAAATTATTAAAACAAGTCTATTTTTACAATTCAAAATTATAAACAATATATACCTCTATTAGTGCCTATACATATGACATTGTAGCAACAATGCCTATGTCTATCTCAGTTCATAGAGAGGGAGGAGTTTCAGTACCATCCATCAAATGTTCATGTAAACAAGGTCTCACTTAGTTTCATATAAAGTACATCAAATCTTATATATGGAAACCAAAATGATTAGTAAGAGAACTTGTACATATAAAATATCTATCTATATAAGTACATGATTGCAATGACACATTATAGGAAAGAAGAAGACAAGCATTCATGTGAAAATACACTTATATTTAAAATTATAATCCATCTATTGAAGTGTTAGAGTAGCATCCTTGTACAAAAACCAAAATTAGAGGATTAAAACTATGAAAGGGAATATATAATATACTAGTTTATTTTTTTCAAATTGATAAATATAAATATAAATATAATTGGGTCAAGATATTTAATTTATGATATATTACATGCTATAATATATTGGTTGTTGATTTATTACTTGGCTAAAAATAGGGGTTTGACTTAGGTCTAGACTCTCGTAACTAATTCCTTTTAGATTAATTTTTAAGATTACCTCAGAGTATTTATGGATATTTCAAATTATGTTTTAAAAATATGGGCCTACATTTGATGGAGTATAGTGATGAAGTATGATTGGCTTCTTAGGATTATAGATAAATTAATGACTAATGATTTGGCCACACTATATATAATAGGGATACTTTGGATTTTGTAGGAGGGGATTGTTTTCCCATCGATTAGATTCCTTTGCTTGACCTATTCACCAACTAGGATGTGTCATGTAAAACATTTTATTTTTCCCACAAGTCCCTTAAGAGTGAACTATCACTTTCAAGGTTTTGATTAGGGTACTAGGCTTGTTAGAAAAAGGTAGGATTATGGCCTTAATAAAGTATTGTGATAGAGTTAAGGTTGTTAATTCAGTGTAATAATTTTATGTACAAGAACATGACCCCTAAACTCATCATGGGCTAAGTGTACAATCACATGACCCCTTAGCAAAGAGGGTTAGAGATTGGGATAGTGGGGGCCATCAAGGCTTCTAGTTATATAGGTATGCCACCATTGAGAGACTTTCCATGAGTGTTGGACACACTAACAATGATATATTTGGTATCTCTACTATATTAGGGTATTTTATGATAGTTTTTGAATAAGGTATATACTCGACTAACATCATGGGAAAAATTGGGAGAGTACTAATTATAGGAGTACATTTAGAAAAATATCATGTGTCTATGTTGAAATTATGGTAGAATGTCAACATTAAGTATAACCACCACCATAATATGTAGATACTTAGATGTAGAAACAATCATAGGATAGAGAGTGAGGAAATGAAGTTTAGGGGGAAACAAGGGTGAGTATACACTTGTTAGAGAGGAACCAACAAGATAGGAGGAGAATGTTAAGATGAGGTCTAATTAGGAATTATACATAGACTAACATAAAGTTACCCAAATAAAGTAGTGATTTGGTTTATTTTTAGTTACTTTATATGTTTGTAATTTATTACTCGGTTATTCTTTCTTTATGTGACTGGAGATCTAATGTCTTCTCTTGTTATATGGTTTTGGAGTGAATCACTTAGTGGTTGAGCATGATTAAATAAACTTTGGTTAGGATTTTTTGGGTGAGGATTATTTGTGCCTTGATAATATTTTGGTGTATATGGTTCTCCATGTGTTAATAAGTAATCATACATATGTTTTTATACCTAATTATCATACATATGTGGAGTTCCCTCATAATAAGATAGAGATATTTGGCCTAGAGGAAAATGTGGTTAGTTTAGAGTTTCAAGTGAAGTCTCTTAATGATATTGTTAGGGCTAGGAGAGGTTAGGCTCCATCTAGCCAAAAAATAGTGGGAAGTACATCACCCACATAGGTATAATCAAGAGACACAAAAGTAGAGAAATTCTATCCCACATCACTCATCAACATGTCTATGTAAACAACTACAATCATAACAAATTCAAAGAGAAAAACATATATGTAAATAGTTCTTACCTCTATATATGTAAATGGTTTCATCCTAATAGAGGTAGATGTAGTCATGGATGACCCAACAACTAGATCTGAATATGAAAACAAAGGCTATGACAAATTGAATGTTGTAAATGCTAGATGTGATGATGAACTATCACCTCCTGTGACATAAAAAATGACTTACATATTATATTAAATTTTTATTTAAATTAATTTTTAGCTTAGAAATTAAATTTTCAAATATAAATTAAATTTAACATGAAATTTATATAAAATATACCTACATTTTTGTGGTGACTGATGTCTGCACACCAAATATGCATGTCAAAAACTCATCACTCATAATAATATGATCTAAGCCATATGAACCACTGATGCCATCATCATTATAAGGTCCCATGCATATAAATATACAAATAATACATGGATGGGGTTTAGGTTAGGTAGCTTGTGGCATATCTATATCATCACTCTATGAAAGCCTACTCATATGTTGAACGAGTGTATCAATGAGTGAACTAAGAGCATGGAGAGTATCTATCTCCATAACCTACTAAACTTTGGAAGGGATCTCAATCTTAAGAGGCTTTTAGATATAATTCTATGCAATCCATTTGGCACATGAAATGCACTTGGTTTATCCTATGCAGATCCTTTTCCTTAGCCCTAAAACTCACTAAAATAAAAATAATTGGGAATCCAATTAAGGAAAAACTCACAGTAAAGTTTCCTCAAAAAATATAATGAGACCTCATGTTTGTTACATGGTGGATAGTCAAATACCATCCATTATTGATCTCAAAAATTGGCCATGATTAATTTATGTACATAATAATGGATATGAAAAATTTTAGTGGTTATGGGAAAGGGGGCATTGGTGGCTAGGTCGATGAATAGGGCATAAATGTTGGCTTTTGAAATTTATAAATTTTTGACCTGAAGGGATGACAACTCGTCAACATAATATGCTCTAAAATTATCCATATATGAGTTCCATTTATTAATTTTACTTGTTATCAAGTAAATTTGACCCAATAATGTCTGTAGGGAATCAGCTAGCTAGGTGTGGTGGGGGTTGGTAAAATTAGGATCTCTCATTTTGTCAATTAGGTCTTCAATTTCAAGTCTATTTCTAAAAATATTGTCAATTAAAAACTCTTGAATACCAAAGGTTTTTTGGGAATTTTAGGAGGGTTAGGTGTATGGATAGGAGGAACAACATGGTTTTATGGAGGGTTAGGAGGAGGAGCAAGCTGAGGGTTTTTTGGAGGGTTGGGAGGGTTAGCAGGATAGCCTATTAGAAAAAAATAAATTACAATTAAAAACATGGGTTACACAATAAAAATTATAAAAAATTAGGGTTAAATATAGAATATTTTAATAAATTACCTCTCCTATGTAGTGGCATCATTGATCAATAGGATTGTGGGGTGAATTTATCAGCTTCATGGCACTTCGTGGCACTTTTCTCAGTACAATGTGATTGAAAAATGGGGAGGAAGAGGAAACACGAATGTAAAATGAATAATTTTTTGTTTAGGATTCCCTTTTTTTGTGGCATAGGGAAGATGATCACATTCCATTTAATAACATGATCATGTTACTATGTAATATAACACAATCATGTTATTAAATAATGAGATCACATTATGGCTTGACAATCTTGAGCCTAGACTTAAGTAACGTGATCGTGTTAATTAAATAACATGATCCCTATTTTTTTGTGACATATGGAGGGTGATCACATTCCATTTAATAACATGATCACATTACTATTTAATATAATGTGATCATGTTATTAAATAATACGGTCACATTTCCATGCAATTTTCCCCTAAATATATGCAGTTACCCTCATAGGTATGTGTACTCCTCTTGGGCAGTTATTTGTTAATCCTATTTTTGAGTTATTTGTTAATCCTATTTTTGAAAGTCTACTCCAATCTATAGTTGATAGTTTTCAAGATGAGATTGAGGGGATAGTCTATAGACCTAACGAAGGGAATATTTAGTTAATATATTTTGTTATGGGTAAGGTGAAAATAATAGATAACTTTTATATTTAATTCAAAGCTAAAATGGTTATGCACTTGAGGTTGACGGATAAGCATCCACAACTATTTAAGAGATCTCTCCTTGATTATGAGACCATCAATATTGATTTACAATCTATTCATGCATTATATTTTCAAATAGAAGTGATAAAACAACCAAATTATACATCAAGATCACCATTATCACCTCCCTAAGATACATTCCTAACTCTAAAATACACATTAGTGAAAACTATGACTTTAG